>JAUTXW010000300.1:152500-190542 GCA_030620095.1 Kuschelorhynchus macadamiae
AGTTTGGAACATTAATTCTTTAAGCCTACCATACAAATAAAAATCAAGGCAGGTCAAATAGGGGGAACTTGCTGGCCAAGGAAGTATTGACCACCTTTCAATCCAACGATTGGTAAAACGTTCGTCCAAATAGTGCCTAACATTTCGGGAAAATGGACAGGACAGCCGTCGTGCTGAAACCACATATTCCTTATTACAGCCAAGGGTATATCTTCTAAAAGTCCGGGTAAATCATTGATTAAAAAATGTAAATAACTTTTACCGTTTAAACTTTGTTCAAAAATGAACGGGCGTATGATTTTACCATGAATGTTTCCGCACCAAACGTTGATAGTCCATCCAACAACGGCGCTGATTATCCGCTTCTCGCATCCAATGTAGATTGGTATCCGTCCAATAGTGCATGTTATGCAAATTTAGTTTACCAGTATTAGTGAAAGTAGCTTCGTCGGTCCATAATATCCTAGATAAAAAATGCTCGTCTTTGTTTACCATATTACGAAGCCAATAGCAATGGTTCAGCCTATTGTCAAAATCCGTCTCTGATAACGCTTGATGTACAACAATATCTTACAAATGCATTTTAAAATCACGTAAAATCTTGTGCACTGACCCGATAGATATTGGTAAGTCTCTTGAAATTTCACGTATACTTGCGTGAGCTAAGTAAGGTTTGTTATATTTTCCTCATTTCTGGCGGGGCGATTTTTTTTAGACAGGAAGAGGCTGTACTTGAACTGTTTACTTTAACCGTCTTGCTAAACGCCTAAAGATTTTCCAGGAATAATGACGCCGCTCAGGAAAACGCAGAGCGTATTGGCGCAAAGCAATTAATGCGTTTTCAAAATTTTGAAAGAAAATAGCTAACATATCATACGCCTCTTCATTAGAATACATATTTTAAACAAAAACAAATAACAATTCAAACTGGTACTAAATAAAAACTGGAATGTTTATCTCTCAAAAATAGTAATTAGTAATGCCCGCCCTTATAAGTCATGGCCTACCGAGAGGACCGGGTCACTTAGATTTTAATAAAGTAGGTAATCGTTTTAGGAAACAATTTTTTTTGCGTTTTCTTTGATGGTTTTTTTACCAAAATGAAACAAAGAATGCTTTTTAATGCTTGTCGTAGTCCATTCCAAGGCTTACTTAGACGAGAGCATATCTAAAAATACGGAAGGCAAATTTAAAGTGAGTGACATCACATTTTGTCAAAAAATAAAGTTATTTGAAAATAACTCAGACATGAATAAAGATATCAATCAGCTGTTTTCACCAGTTTATAATTTTTTTCATGTTCTTTTTTCTAAGTCAAGAAAAAAATACCATTGTATTTGAAATTTTAGAGAAAATAACTTTGTCATAAAACACCTGGAACTGGAAGCCGCTGTATTTTCACCTTTGATAGGATCAATGAATATATTCAGATGGATGGTAGACATTTTGAACATGTAAGAAGTTTATTATACATTTTGTTTTAATGTGTAGTTTTTATAGTTTCATTGCAATTAAATTTATTTTTTAATGAGGTACGTAATTGATTTCGCGCTTTTACTGATGATTTAGGCATTCAAAATAAATTTTAAAATACTTTTTTCTACAACCGTGCGTAAAGTACTCGCTTATGCACAATTGGAGACGCTTAAATTTCATTTTAAAGCAGTGCCAGAGTAACTAAAAATGTATAATACAAATTAACAAATTACTTCAGACACTCGCTAAGACTCGTGCTACAATATTCATATTAGTTAAAAAATAGTCATTTTACGCACTTGATGCATAATTTTATGCTCAGCGAAGCTCATTCCAAGTCTTAATGAGATGACAGCATACCTGATAAATGCGGAAAGCAAATTTAAAGTGAGTGACATCACATTTTCTCAAAAAATAAAGTTATTTGAAAATAACTCAGACACGAATAAAGATATTAATCCGCGGTTTTCTCCAGTTTACGTATTTTTTCATGTTCTTTTTTTCTAAGTAAAGAAAAAAATACTATTGCTTTTGAAATTTTAGAGAAAATTTGCGACTTTGTCATAAACTGCCATCTAGCGGCTGGGACAAAAATAAAATCTAAATATTAATATTCTCGAAGAAACTTACACATTATCTTTTTAAAAAAAATCGTTAAAATCGGTTAATCTAAACAAAAGTTATTTAATTTCTTTGAATCCAATGTTTACCCCCCCCCCTCCCTTTATTTGACAATTTAGAGAAAAAAGTTGTAACGGAAAGTTTTGGAATTATTAGTAGATTACAAAAAAAGTATTTTTGATAAGGGTTAATTGGGAGTATTTTTGAATAAAACCGGGTATTCTACTTTACAGTTGGTGTTGCGACCTCTAGCGGCAGACTTATAAAGTCGAAAATAATTTACAGCTTTTTATTTTTGCCGATTAACTTATTAAATTTTTTTCCCCGATAACCTAGCGCAAATACTTTCTGATATATATATATATATATATATATATATATATACAGTGTGTCGCATATAAGATGAAGACAAGTCCATATTTTCTTTCGTTTTATGGCTAATGATTTGAAATTTTGTACAGTGGTAGAACTTGACAAGATACATCTTTCAATATATTACGATCCAAATTCGTTTAAAAACCCCGCCTACTAAGACCTTGCAAGTAGTCCCAATATACCAGGCCTGATCCAAAATTAGCAAAAATTTGGTGCTGAAATTCATTACATTGGGTTAAAATTAGGGCCTGAACAACTTTTTCTAATGATTTTTTTCATATCTCAATCGTGAAGCAAAATATGGAAAATTGGAGCAACTAATAGGCCCGTTGAAGACCGCGTTTTTACGTTCGATTGAGAGATAGATCTTGTGAAGCTCTAAAATTTTAAATAGCAAGCTAAAAAACTAGAAAAAATATAGACTAGTACTAAAAAGTTTTATAATTTAAATTTTTTCTGTTAAACTTAAATAAATAATCTAAAAACAAGATTAGTAATTATTAAGTAAATTTTTATTTAATCTGATAAATTTAAACGTCAGATTTTGTTTTTAGAGCAATCTTGTTAAATTAAACACCCTAGGTAAAAATGGAAAGATAAAAACCAGAATTTACCGGGTCTGATACGTAATTATCTAAATTTTTTGAAAAAGTAAAAATGCTAATTTATTGCTGAAACGTATAGTAGGTTAGAATTACATTCCGAACAACTTTTCCTAATGACTTTTTTTGATATCTTTATCGCGAAGCAAAATACGGAAAAATGGGACTACCTGCAAGGTCGTAGTAGGCGGGGCTTTTAGGCGAAAGTGAAAAGTAATATCTTGAAAAATGTATCTTGTCAAGTTCTACCACTGCGCAAGATTTCAAATTATTAGCTATAAAACGAAAGAAAATATGGATTTGTCTTCATCTTATATGCGACACACTGTATATATATATATATATATATATATATATATATATATATATATATATATATATATATTGCTTACCTTGTGAGTAAGATTTTAGATAGGAACCGGTGTTTCTCATTATTTAAGAATAAATTAACTTGTTAACTTGTTGGACCTCTGATGTATTTCTGTCCCATCGATAAAGGCTAAACAAAATCCGTAATTCCTGACAATTACCTTTAATTTGTATGTCAACCAGAATACATTTTAGTAATATTATTATATTTTAGTAATAATAATATATTTTTGCGTTAATACTGAAAGAACTATGTTTTTTTGCTTTAAATGGACACTAAGTATTTAATCTTGTTATTGCACATCTCACATATTTTCTATTTATTTTTTCAGTTTTTGCTTTCAAAGTCATTGTTCAAATATTTTAACAAGTTTTTTTCTTTATTTTTGTACAGTATTTTGTTAGACAACATAAGGCTAGGTTTTAATATGATTTGAAATGTATCTATCCTTTTTGGCGCATTTTTCGCAATAATTATATTCGAAAAATTATAGAAAAACATAAATTTCATCCCCATAAAGTTTACCTTTCAATACCTTACGATTCGAAAACGGATCGAGAAATAGAATAATTTAATTTCTTTTAGTTTATTTTTTCTACTTTTCACACATAATAATAGAGATCATCCTCATCTGATCCACAATTGGGACAGAAATGATCGTCCGCTTACCAAAACTGATGCGTGTGCCTTTGGTTGTTTAGAGCGTTCAACATTCCAATTAGATTTGCCATCACCTGTTGACTCGCTGACATCAGCCAAGTTTCTTTAGATAAGCATGGGTTCTGTGGCATTTCTTTGGCCTGTCTGCAGCCCCATCTAATCAGAACCTGCGAGCAGTATTGTTGATTGGTACTCAGGCAGGGTTTAGAGCATCCGCTTTCTCGTTGCTTTCAAAACCACTTGCCCAGCAACCTATTTTAATCTCTCCGTTTTAGTCTTTGTTAGCTGACGGACTGAGTTTCGAAAAGTGCTTACTAGGACTACAGAATTGTTTCTTATATATTTCCTAATAACTAAAAAAATCGAGCATTGACTGAGTCATAATCACTTTTGAAAAAAATGGTTGAAAAAATGTCTATAAAAAGGTAAACCGACTTCAAATAAAAAAGTACGAAAAAGCAAACAATAATATTATTCTTTATCTTGAAAATGTGAATTTATGAAGTCGGCGTCAAACAAACTAATTCTGAATTACTTACACTTACATCACAAAAAGACATTTATGAATATATATATATATATATATATATATATATATATATATATATATATATATTATACTATGAGTATAATGTCTATTTACTGTCTTGATTAGTATAACACCGACTTTGTAAAGTCAAATTTTGGGACTAAAATATTATCGTTAGTTTCTTAGTGTTTTTTTTTAAGTCGGTTTAATTTTGTGTACATCGTTTTTTATTTCATCTCATTAATTCTATTGAAACAAAATTATATTGCAAAGTTTTCGAGGCTTAAACCTAGGTCGTGTTGGTCATCTACTAATAATTTATAAAAAGAGCTATTTATACTAATTTATAAAAAATTTGACGGTGTATATTGTCAAAAATTCAAATCATTAATAAAATTTAATTTCGTAACATTAAAAAGCTCGAAAATGATATGAAACCATATTTTTATAATACCCTCCTTCTCTCTTAATCCCCCTCGGTTATACACTTCATTGACACAAGGAAGGTTTAAAAGATTTATAACCGAAATAATCTGAACCCGAAATAACCTGAACCCTAGGGGGTAGGTACCTGAGCGTGAGACAAGGTTACTTTTTTGATTAATTACACTTTATACCCTAAATTTCAATGTCAAAGTATAAATAAATAAAAATATATATATATATATATATATATATATATATATATATATATATATATATATATATAGTACTACCCTGAATACCTCCTGAAAGTTTCTGCTCAAATCAGAGGTCTACATTTCAATCCGTTTTCGAATCGTAAGGTATTGCAAAGGTAAACTTTATAGGGATGAAAGTTATGTTATGTTGTTTAACAAAATACTGTACAAAAATAGCAAAAAAATATTTGAACAATGACATTGAAAGTAAAAGCTATAAAAAAAAAGAGAATATGTGAGATGTGCAAGAACAAGATTAAATACTTAGTGTCCATTTAAATCAAGAAAACATTTTTAGTATTAACGCTAAAATGTATTGTTATTACTAAAATATAATAATATTACTAAAATGTATTCTGGTTGACATGCAAATTAAAGGTAATGGTGGTCAGTTATTGCGGTTTTAGTTTAACCTTTATCGTTGGACAGAAATACATCAGAGGTCCTGCAAAACTGTTCAAATCACTGAAACCCGAAGAGTGATAAAAAAGCCTAGAATGTTGAAATCTTGTGAACAGGAGTAAGCAGACGACCAGTTGTTAATCCCAACTCACTTAAATGAACAAGTTAACAAGATAATTTATTCTTAAATAATGAGAAATACCGGTACCTATTTAAAATCTTACCCACAAGGCAAGCAAAATTAATGAAACCCAATTTGCTAAGTTTAAGAAAACTGATTACTTCATAGATACAAGGATAATTTGGAAAACGTAGTAATTAAAACAGGACATCACTAAACAATCAGTATTTAGTTTCAGTATCAAGAATATATATATATATATATATATATATATATATATATATATAGGTCTGAAATCCTTGTCAGATACTTGACTTTGACATGCTTGTTAGATTGCAAACAATAATAAGTTTCAGATTTTTTGGTTTACCCGTAATATGGATAGGAAGACTACTGCAGGGATGTAGCATGTTTTGAATAAAAAGAAAATGAATTGATTTTGAAGGGTTCAAAATTAACAGATTTTTATCCGGCTTTATAAAGCTTTGGTCATTACACTAATGTATAAGCAAGCATCACTGTTATCCTTCGGAACAAATTGAAAAGTTAATTGAGCATCGTCAGCGAAAATATTTATAAACAAATTTTAAATTAAAAGCAGGTTATGTACGGATCTCTACGAAACACCAAAATGAAGTTATCTTAGACTCAAGACCGATGTGCTACTGGATTCATTTTTAACCATTATAGTGAGTGAAATCGCTGCCTCAGATAACTAGTCGACCAATTGAACACTTCATCATGAATCTCATAATAATAAAGCTTAACCAACCGGCAATCAAAATCGATGGAGTCAAAAGCCTTAGTCATATTTAGAAAAGCAAACGAAGTGAGCTCTCTCAAATGAAATATTTATTATATGCGTTAGGGGTTTTAGAATGTATTTTACGGCCATTTGGAGCATTAAATCTAATATCCTCTAGTATGTGGCTTTTGCTTCAAAATTACCATCTTAATAACTTCAATATCAGCTTAGCGAAAATGAAATATTATTCTACTGTTATGAGAAGATGAAATAAATTTGTTGTTGTAGTTGGGATCACGATTGATTTTTGTAGCTTCCTGTAGTTCCGTTTCGAGAAACAGTAAATGATTGATGTTTTGATGTTATGATCATTCCAATTTATTAAATAAGATCACAATAGCCTACTGCTGATATGAGGATCTTTAAGAATAGATGAAAAATAGTACTACTTTTCACTAACAAGAGCTGCAACGTAGACGTTATGTAAACTGTAGTAGTATTTGCTATAAGCCGGTTCGGGTATGCTTGTAATTGTAAAAAAAAATCTAGTCATAAAAGTATTATTAAGAAGATTTATGTTTAAATAAGGAAATTATAAATATCATTACAACTAAAACACATTTCGATAGCACCTAGAGTTGCTATGTTAGTATAAGTAAGTCAAGTGGCCTATAGAATACCGTAAGTACAAAGTATTTATTACTTAAAGTAAGTTTTATTGCAAAAAATTTAAAACTGATAAGATAAAAATCTAATGGTACTTCTAAACATTTAAATTTGAAATGATTGTTTGGAAAAATTTCATGAAGTGTTGATTTACTCACACCCACTTTAACAGCTACTACTCGAAGTGACTGCTTATGTTGAACAGCAAGTGTTCCTAGAACCCGAATTTCAAAACTTCCAGATTTAACAGAAGAACGACCAGATGGGAGTGCACCTTTAATGCTAAAAGTTGTTATGAACTTGGAACAAAATTTCTCACATAACTTGCAGAAACTGGTCTATCTGGAAAAGGTTCATTGAATAGTCGGGCTGCACCGTTGTAATTTCGATTACATTGTCCTTAAAAAAATACCTCGACTTTATCTTCATTAGTACGAAAATGAAAAGAATTAAGTAGAAATAGTGCAAAGACAAAAAACTTTAGCGTTAGTACACACCGAGAAACATAAACTAATTGGACGTGCTGTTGTATTAATTCCATTCCTGATCCCTCAGTTTCGACAACATTACAAATAATTTGATTTTTACTCATTAAACTCCGTTTATCCGTTTATCCCCTTTATTTGATACCTGTCAAGATGAATTATTGAAATATTATTTTTTTTAACAAAATAGCGCTTGATTTCTGCCATAAGCTAACATATCTAAGAACACCCTTCGGATACAGAAGAACCTTTTTATACTTATTCATAAAAATCGGTCCAGATGCTTAACCAGCTGCTGGTAACAAACAACGATACATACAAACGTGACCCGTTAAAACATTTCTCTGTTTTGTAAATACACTCGAGCAAAAGGTTACACTATATTCTTGATCTAAATCCGCCGCCTTCAATTGTCTACTCCCGCAGTTTTAATTAAAAAAAAAATCAGATGAATATTTTGGTGACTCACTCACAAAATACAGTTCGAGCATTAACTTATAGCTGGTAACAAACTCTCCCTTGTATGCGCAGTCGGGAAAGAAATGACTGTATTGAACTGTCTGTAGCTGTATTTATAATTGGTATCTCTTTATATAGGTACTTTAATAAAAACCTAACCAGAAATTCATTTAGGCACACCCAAAGCATGTGAAACTATAACCCGACGCACGGATCTTGGACGTCATCTGCAGGGACCGGGCGGTAAAACGCATAGATACAAAAACACATCGCTTTGTGTTTTGTTGCAATGGTTGGGGTAGGTATCTTTTTGATCTGCTTTAGAAGCTTTGAGCCACTTTGCAACGTCAGAGGTGGGAGAGCAATTGCCCTCATGTCGTTTAACTAGCTAACGTAGTAATAGATCACGTTCATAGCAATTATTCCAGGTCCACATAAACTACACCAAAAATATTATATAACTTAATATAATACCTATTAGTGTTAAATATAAGTAATATTAAAGTTTTTTAAAGCCTTTGAATGTTCAACACTTTTGTCGCTAGGAGGGGTAGGTAGTTACAAGTATTTACTTCCTTCTAAGTGTCTCTAAAAATGTGCTAGGAATAAAACTGTGCAAATATTTTGTTTAAAATGCTAAATCATTTTCGGTAGTCCATGTTTAGTTATTAAAGTTGATTGAATAACACTATGCCCCCGTTTTATTTTATTTCTTTGCCTTAAAAGTTACTGTTTTCCCATTAAGACACACCGGTAAAAATGTATATATTTTACGAAATAAAATGACCTATTTACATCAACAGTTATTTAGTCCTTTCCTGTTGTTTAACGACAACTTACTCTAATTAATTGAGTTCTGCAATTAATAATATCAATTAAATGTTTGGTACAAACATTTCAATTTATTTTTGTTATTTTGTCAATAGGTATTTTAGTGGCATTACAAATAATAAATGATTCATTTAATTTAGAACTTTGCGGAAAAGGAGGAAATTTAACGTAAAATAATGACAAACATGGCAGGATAATTTATATTGTTTAAATATATTTATGTATTTAAATAAATTTAAATAATCAATACTAAAGGTCATATATGTACAAGAAAATGACAGCTTTCACAATAAGAAAAGGAATAAAATTGTAAATTATGGTATTTTAATTTCTTGGCCACAAAATTATTTATACAGTTACTATACTAAAAAATAGTTCAAAAGATAATTGACTTGTAATTATGAAATCTTTGTAATCTATATATTTAAAACACTAAGCCAGATTTTTCAGCAAGTTCGTGAGAGAGTTGTCTGCACCAATTTACATGATTTTTTTTTCGAAATTATCGCCTGGTCACCGAGACCTTTCAACACTATTTTTTGTATTGTTTCATTGCGTATTTTTTCTCTAAAACCAATACGTTTTTCTTCAATAATATTTCTGGACGATGTGGTGAATGAGCCCCATATTCTTATAATTCCACTGGAAATTTATTGCGCCATCTAACGGAAAAGGAAAAACAAGATCTTCCGGGCCAGCTAGTTACTGTTAAACTAGAACATGAGGAGGAAAAATGTTTCAAAACTTAAGTTATCTCGTCTCGTCCGCATCCTGTTTTTTCTCGAGAATAATTTCCCTAGCGCGTCTAATTTTTTTCGGAAAAACGAATTTCTAAGTAATTTGCTTAACAAATAGCATTAGCCTTAGCGATCGCCGAATTCTAGAATTTTTCCACATGCGCCAATGCTATTTGTTAAACAAATTTCTTAGAAATGGGTACCGTCAAGTCGGGTGACTTGAGACGATTGCACGATTTGCGCTACAATAGCTCTGGAAGTATTCGACCTATGTGTGCATGGAGGGTATCATATCCTCAGTCTTAATATATAGGTTCAATTTTTGTCATTATCTTTGGTCCAGGTCTTGGTTTTGATATATTTTTTTTTTAATTTTGTTGTTGCTTCAAGTCACCCTCCCTTCCGGGTGCCTTGGGACATGCTTGATTTATTAAAAACTGCCCAAGTTAGAAGCAGGAGGGATGACTTGGGACATACGATATGTTTCAAAAAAGGCTTTAAGCATGAGTTTGCTAAAGAATAACAAAAATTAATTTTAATTTACAAAGTTTTAATAAAGAAACATTAAACAGAAGAGAAATATTAATAAACTCTCATAAAAATATTGTAATGATATCGTAAACGTAACTAGTTAGTCTTTCTTGTAGTAAAAAGAATTAAAATCTTATGAAAATAAAATAAATAAATAAATACAAATCAAACTTCCATCAATAACTCGTATCTTCCTCGTTTAATAAAAGTTAACATCAGGCGGCAAATTATCTGAGAGGGTCTTATTTCTGAGAAGGAAATTTGAAGAAAAACATAGAGATTTTTTGAACTACAACTGTTTCATAAAAATTTGCGAACAAATATAAAATTTTGTTTAATTTCAGAAATTTGTTCAATAAGAAAATTTCATGAAGACAAATTCTAGGTCTATCAGTGTTATATTGTACAGACTATGAATCCAAATCTGAATTTGAGTCAACCTCTGTCTTTTTTGTTTCCAGACTCTTATTTTGATTTTATTTGAAAATAATCTGATTCTTCTCCCTCATCCGGATTTCTTGATGTAGAAGGACTTGGATCGGGATTTGCTTCGACAACAGCGATATTTAATGGGACTTCATTTTAATATTTAATTTCTGGTTCAATATTTTTCTTTTTGGCTTGGTTTCCTTGTTATGTAGTTTTTTCAAGAATATCTCGAAGACGTTGTCGATGACACGTTGTCTCGCTCAGCGGACTCGAAATTATCGTTCGATGGGATTCGTCTTAAAATAATTGTTCTGTCAAGTGGGTAAATTCCACTACCTCTGAAACCGGCTTTTAGATCAGACTTGGTTTCTCAGATTCGTCTAGTTTGAGTCTGGCCGAAGCAATATAAATTTTATATTATTATCTATGCAAATTTGAATTACATTTATACTCAAATGACTTTCTATATTATCGCCAATCAAATCTTTTGTGGCCTCTTATGAAAATTTCTTAAAATACTTCAATTCAACCAAACTTACTTCTGTTATATTGTCCTGGTGTCCAACTAGAATAAGTATTTTTCCGCCTCTTATACAACGTAAATAGGCGTTAATGTTCCTGAGGTGCTACCAACAAACATATCGGAATAACTTGTTTTCGATGAGTCCACAATGTGATGTGCACATTTATATCCACGTGTTGCTATTACCCTGGTTTTGCTTGGAACATCTGAAATATTTCTCTCGACATAGTTTACAAGAAAGTGAGGTTCAACCTTTTTTACGCTTCTCTGAATTTTATCAAAATAGGTGTTACTAGTAATAGAGTTAATTGCAGCTCTCGCATATTTAATATTTTGACATCAGCGCGTACTTAATATCTGCTGATGTCTTCCCAAAAAACTGCGTATCCAGTCTTTTCCAGGCCGGTTGTCATTTTAAAATTGTGAACGCCCTGTCTGCCAAGATATGATTTGAGTACCTAATGCCGTGAGATTGTATCAATATTTTCTACTATTATCTGCTCTTCAGCTTCGGACAGTACCGTTTAGCCTCCGGCATTTCTCATGTGTAAGTTATTCACTTTCCTTTGGATCGTGGAATTGCATATTTCATATTTTAAAGAGGGCTTGCGATTCTCTTTCGCTCTTCAACGTAGTTGCGCTGGATCAAAACATATCGCCTACTGCCAGATGCCCTCTTATACTTTTCCAAATTGATCTGCAAATTAAAACAAATAATAACTCATAATCCGACCCACAAGATGACTTGAGACAGTGTCTCAAGTCATCTTGTGTAAGTTGGGTAAGTGACCTGCACAATGTCACATTTTTGTCTTTAAGTTAAAAAACAGAAAACAAAACTTTTATGCAAACTATAATTTGTCATCCCAAATGTGACTGTCTCACTCCCGATATCATAAATACTGTATGTAAAATTTTACAGTCATTTTTAATTTAAAAAATACGCGAATAATCAAAATTCAAGTCAGGAATATTTGACAAGTTCAATAAATAATATTTAATGTAACAACATTTTTATTTAAAACAACAGTAAACTAAAAAACCGTAATAAAACTCTTTCATACTCATTTTAACTTACCTTGTTAAACTTAAATAATATTTTTCCGATTTTTCCCGAAAAACTGCTGAAAGTTATGTCAGGCAATTTTTTTCACTCGAAAATTAAATTTTTGTCAGTGATTGGTTAAAATTGATAGAAAGGAAATAATCGTGACAAATCCATTCCTAAAATAAAATGGCTACTTGTATATTGCATATTGTCACTTTGATATCGATAAAAATGTATCATTTTTCCAGCGATAAAAATACTTTCAGTCGGGGATAAGGTCTCGCTGCCGAACAATATATAACATTGTTACAATCAGACTTAATGCTGCTAAATGCTTTTTGTCATTGATTTATTATTATTTCTTAATTTTAATCGAGCTAAAAATCACTCGATCTTTTTTTGGGACCTGTTAAACTTTTGTTTTATAATCTTAAACTAGATTAATTTTTAGCAATTTAAACTCGAACAACTTCCTTCTATCATGAAGCCTGGGGAGATTGCATCGTAACTGCATAACACGTGAATACTACAAATTTAAAGATGGATTGATCAAAAGTGTCAAAGTTAATCGGACATAAAAATACCTCACCGTTTAAATCCCCGCGAGAACAAACCATCGGAACATCTCGCTTGTATTTGGTGCATGGCACACAAGAACTCTATGTATCGAAACATTCCGTAAACATACTAGTCTAAATGTTGAGGTATGTAATTATATTAAATATTTGCATCAATTAATTTAAAGTTAAATATTTTTATTTAGTTGCGAAAAAGCCAAAAAAGATTTTTGTTTGTTAATCTAAACGCAACAATAATCTGAACACATTTAAAAAGAGCAAGAACTCTGTTACAGATCCAGCCTCCTCCAAAAGAAGAACAGCCAAAATTTTACAGCTCCTTGACAAGCAGCTGAATCTCGACATAGCGGCGCTCAGTGAGATTAGACTGTTTGACGAAAGAAATATCAAAGAAAATGAACACACCTTCTTTTAGAAAGGTTACCCGGACAGACATAGAAGAAAAGAACATGGCGATGGCTTCGCAGAAATAAACAAAATAGCAGACCTAAATCAACTTCCAAAAGAAATAATAACAATAATAATAATATTAATACTGTTCCGGCATTTTGGCCAAGCCATAGATTATGAGAAGAAAATGAGCGTATGTCGAGAGAGATCATTCTTAATGCATAGCTCAACCTATATGCTACCAAAAAGTGCAAGAGCAGATGATCAATTGCAGTATCGACCTATTACATGTCTGTCAATTTTGTGTAAAATTTTTACAGTTTTTACAGCTTACATTATCAACAGAATTTACGAATTCGTCAGCACGAACAACGTACTGGCGGAGAAAAAAGAAAGATGCAAGCGGGGATACCAGGGTTATAAAGAACAGCTGATTATCGTTTCCGTAATTCAGAATCACGTTCAGAAAAACACTCCCTTAGTCCACTAAGGTTATGCCTGGCAATAGATCTGCTATCCACTACTAAACAGGGCAAGGTCAGATTTTAAGATCAAAGTCCACATTAATATGACGCATATAATATCTCTTCTGGAAGGGATGGACGATATCAAGCTTTACGCCCGAAATCAAAATCAACTGGACGACCTAATGGAAGGTAAATTACTTACACATTTTCCAGGGATACTCACCTAACTTTAGATTAGGCATGTGTAAAACCGTAAAAATTTTAAAGGGCAAAACGGTCGGAGGCGATATTACCCTGCCAAAGGGAGCTTAGCTAATGGAGAATGGTGAAACCTACACATACCCAACAAGCACTCTTATTAGAGGAAACGTAGGCAGAGAATAGGAGATCAGTAATTTAAGAGACTCCGAGCGCTACTAAAAACCGAGCTAGACGCAACAAACACTATTACTGGAATAAAGACTTCCACGATTCCTGTACTTGCTTACTGTTTAGAATCCTAAAAAGGACTCAAACTGATCTGCAAGGAATAGAACGAACCACACGGACCATGATGATCAAATACGAAGTGGATCATCCCAAGGCATGTATGCTAAGGAGAGCTCTGCCCAAAAACGAAAAAGGAAAGAGCTCTTGTTAACATAACAACCGTTTATTCTAGCCAACTAAGAAAATTGCCAGATCTCTTTTTCAGGAAAGTTCAAACTTTTGATCTGCATAGATGACAAAATTGTCGGACTGGGTCGCACACGCCACTTAACCTTGCGAACGACCACTTGGAAATAACGACAATCTCTGATACTGATAAATAAAAGCAATGGACGCAGAAAGCTTTGCACGAACGACTCTACAATTATCTAAATCAAAAGCACATAGACAAATCGACATCTAACAAGTAAATAAATAATGGGTTGCTCTTCCTGGAACTCGAAGGATTCATGGTTCCGATTCGGAATCAGGTTATAATGACCAACAGCTGCAAGCAATTTATAATTAAAGGTAGGATGTAATGCCACTAAAAGGTAGAAACAATTTAGCACATAATATCAGGGTCCACTTAGCAAACACAGATTATTTGCATAAACACAACCAAGTATACAGCATCGTACATCAAAAGGTAGTAAACAAGTATGAGCTCCTAAACACTTACGTACCATATTACAAATACCAACCTACTCCAGTATTGAACAACGACCCATTTAGTCACTACTATGATCTGGCGATTGTCACTGAAAGACAGCTGACGAATAACCGACCCGCCATCGTGTTGCTGGATAAGACATTTAAGTCCGCGTACCTGATCGATGTTGGTGTGCACAACAGCTGCAAAATGGTTGAGAGAACTGACCATAGAAGTTAACAAATGTGGCAATATGGCAACTAAACAGAATAATAAAAGTGATACCCGTCATCATGTCATCAAAGGGTCTGATACACAAGACTTTGGAAGAAAGCCTGGTGAATATAAGACTCCATATAAACAGTGGTAAGATCCTTCAGAAAGCAGTCATTTGGGATCAGGAAATTTTCACAGGCAGGACCTTGATTTCGAACACACGAATCGTTTCCAACTAGCTTAACTAATTAGCCATGGTAACTAGTGTAATAAATTAATTTCTAAATCTAGTAACTTCTAGCCTACGAACTAAAATAAAATGTTTCTTTTTATTTTTTGTTTATTTTTTTAGACTTTCAAGTTTTCTTTGCTAATATCTAAAAGTGGAGTGAAATTCCAGTTGCAGAAAAAGTTTTCCGACAAATTTTTCTATTTCTCTTTCTAGGTATACCAAAGCAGTACTATAGGAGTTTAGAATTAGAGATAATCCACATTGAGGAAAAAGTATATGCAGATAACCTCTAAACCTTGTTGCGAGAAATGCTCGCTATCGAACCTAAATCTACCATTACAGCTCATCAACAATCATCATTTTTAATTGCACTGAAATTAATAATATTGAAAATGTACAATTAAAACGGTTCATTGCGCCTGCGGCATTGCAGAACATGTTCTAGACAGGGATCACGGTATGCTTGTTGTAACGTTGGTGTAGAGTGAAACAAAATTACATTCACATTATTTCTCCCAACTAAAGTCATTAATCAACAGTATAATTCAATGCTGGTCGTGGTATAAGGCAGTGGAGTAGTTTTGTCTGTGATTACATTGGTTTTTAGAAAACTGTAATGTTTTGTATTTGGTATTAACTACTTATGTATTTGCAAAATGGTAAAAAAATATTTTCTACATGGTATCTTGTATTTTGGATATATTGTTTCTTAAGAAATTATTGTAATCTTTGTAACAGCATAACGCTGGTAGTACGATGATTTATGCGCCTATAGTATCCGGAAGAATTGCAAACATAGCAATATTTTTTATGTTTTTAAATATTTTTGTTTGGAAGAGACTATTTCTAATAACCATTTTATGTTTTGTTACAACTTATTTGTAAAAATCATTTTAGCTTAAAAAGAAATCAAATTATTATTAATACTTTTTATATTTCTCACAAAGTTTAACTACGTTTATTTTCCATTTAAATAAATTCAACCAACTCAGTAGGCAAGGTGCAGAATAAGAGTTTTGCGTTTTCTTGCAGTTATGGACTGCATTGACTGCGATGTTTTAATTGGGCATTTATTTTCTTATTTGTGTCTCGCGACTAATATTTTTGGATTGATTTCACAAATTGGGATGGTCTAATTATAATTTTCTGTATGTAAGTAACAAAAATGCTGTCAAGTTCATCTAACTGAATTATCAGCTATAACAACACATTACGCTATTTTGTACAAGCATAGCTACCACGAGGTTTTTTTTATTTCAGACTTTTTAATTCATTGAAGATTTTTTTTTAGATACAATGAGGATTTTTTTTGTACTTAAATTTTTATTTTCAATCAGGATCTTTACTTCTCTTATAAAAGGGAAGTATTGTAATCGTAAAAAAATCACCCTACGAGATTTTTTTCAGATCTTTACGTTTCAGGGGCGCTAGATGACATAAAACATGTCTTCTCGGTCTGACTGTTCGCGGCATAGCTAAAAAATTGGCTTCAAATTTTGGTCAAAAATTAAAGGTCATATAGGGATGACCTGGTAACAAGATGTACAGGGTGTCCGGATTTGGTTGCAAAAAACAGGGTATCTCGCTTATTTTTAAAGATAGAACCCTGCGGTTTTCACGAACCTGAGCTAATTTTTTGTGAAACTCATGAAGCCGTAAACAAAATTTTCATAGCCTTCTTCGTTTATGAGATACAGGGCAAAATAGAAAATTTTGCATTTTGGGACCCCCCTCGTATCTCGGTTATCCTTTAACTTAACGCAAAGGGAAAAATTGCTGCTTATGCAGTTTTTTACGCTGGATCCAGTGGCGTAGTCATATTTTTCATTTGAGTTGTTATTTTTTAGATATGACCCAAAGTTTTGTTTTTTTAATGGGATACCCTGTATATTTGTCCAGAAATTGATTTGTCCTTCTAAAAGCTTCTCAAAAATATATAATCGTATGGGTCTATTTTAATAAACAACAACAAAAATCCTAATTTTTATAATTATCATCCCAAATTTTGCAGTAGGCCATGCAAAACGATGCCGTTTTCTTTTGTTTTCTTGAAAGCAAATGACATTTCCTAATTTTGTACGCGTACATAAAATATAGCCCTAGTTTTTTGTATTTATTTATTGTGTAAAAATATATTTGTATTATTATGGAAGAAAACCAAACTTTCGAACATTATGAAAAGTACGATGTTAGCTTGTTTTATATTAAGTAATGAAAATGATGAAGCGGCTTCTGAGATGCATTTTAACAGGTAAATAGTTAATTTTTAGGTATGTTGAAATACTATTGCTTAATTTTTATTTAGATATCCAGAAAGGATGCAACCTAATATATCCACTTTTTATCGGATAAAAAAGAATTTACTTAATCACGGATCATTTATCAAACCTCGTACGAAAACATATAAGAAAATCGGGAGGCTGAGGAAATTACGGTTTTGGTTAATGCAGAAGCTTACCCTACAAACTCTTGTAGGGCCAGTGAAAAGAGCATAAAGATTCCAAAACTAGAGTTCAAGAAATTCTAAAAAAGCACAAATACCACCCATACAAATTTAGGCTCGTGCAGCACTTGCAGCCAAGGGATGCAGAGCTCAGGTAGTCTTCTGCAATTGGTTTCGAGAAAGATGCGATATGATTAGAGATTTTGAAAGGAAGGTTATATGGTCAGACGAAGCACATTTCAGTAATTCTGGTATACTCAATAGGCACAATAGTAGATTCTGGTCCCAGGAAAATCAACACCAAATATTTCCCAGAAGACAGCAGGCCAGGTTTGGTCTAAATGTGTCCTGCTTCATATTAGGAACACATATAAAATTTTATATATTTGAGGGAAATCTAACAGCCAATATAGAAATTTTAGGGGCAGCTATATCTGAATTACTTGACAATGTTCCTCTAGCGCAAATTAACGAAATTTATTTTCAACAGGACAGTGGTCCTGCACACAATTCTGGAATGACGAGATTATTTCTGGACAATAATTTTACCAATCAATGGATCGGAACAAATGGACCTATAAGATGGCCCCCTAGGTCCCCAGATTTGTCGATTTTAGATTTCTTTCTATGGGGATATCTGGAAAATAGAATTTACAAAGACCACTATGATAATGTCCAAGATTTAGGAAATGCAATAAGAGAAAATTTTCGCTATTTACAAAATCATCCCGTTATCTTGCTTAATTCCCTAAAACGAATACGAAAATTGTGAGAAGCATGCATAGAACAAAATGGAAATCAGTTTGAACAGTTCTTTTGATTTCCTTGGTTACTGTAGTTCTTATACGACAGTTGATTTTTGCTGAAAGGCTTGTTACATAATAATTTATTACTGTTTTGTTCCTGTGTTACATAAATCTAGGTAGGTGGTACTTTTTTGGTGCGAAATTATCAATACATATTTTGATAAATAGATTTAATTACATATTTATTTTGATTTATTGTTAGGATGTAGATATTGTTAATGACTTTAAATAAAAGGCAGCATTGTTTTGCATGGCCTACTGCAAAATTTGAGATGATAGTTATAAAAATTAGGATTTTTGTTATTGTTTATTAAAATAGACCCATACTATTATATATTTTTGAGAAGCTTTTAAAAGGACAAATCAATTTCTAGACAAATATACAGGGTGTCCCATTTAAAAAAACACAACTTTGGGTCATATGTAAAAAATAACAACTCAAATGAAAAATACGACTACGCCACTGGATCCAGCGTAAAAAACTGCATAAGCGGCAATTTTTTTCTTTGCGTTAAGTTAAAAGATAAACGTCCCAAAATGCAAAATTTTCTATTTCGTCCTGTATCTCATAAACGAAGAAGGCTATGAAAATTTTGTTTACGGCTTCATGAGTTTCACAAAAAATTAGCTCAGGTTCGTGAAAACCGCAAGGTTCTATCTTTAAAAATAAGCGAGATACCCTGCTTTTGCAACCAAATCCGGACACCCTGTACTGAACTAAACTGGTTTACTATTCCTAATAAATGAAATATTCATAATGCCGGAAGTTCTGGATAAAGGAAATTAAAAATACCGATTTTTTAAATTAAATTGAAGATTTTGTTTTACTCTGAAAATTTACGTCAATTATGAAATATTTACTTTAAACCGCCATTTTGTTTCGCTATCTTAGTTTTACACCAAAATTTTACCAGTTGATTTCTACATAATCCTTGATTTTTTTATAAAATTTAAGATAAATTGAATAATTAGTTTTTTTTGTAATAATTTTTTTACCGTTTACTAGGCAGCCATCTTGTTCCGGCGTATTGGATTTTAACAAAAATTATACCAGGTTATCCCCATATGAGTCTTAACTTTTGACTAAAATTTGAAGTCATTCTGCTAAGTAGTTTTTAAGCTATGCCGCGAAATGACAGACAGACAAACCGACAGATGGACCGACGGACTTAATAACGTATTTTTTGACATTTGGGGATGCCAAAACGCGAAGATATGTAAAATTTGAGAGGGTAATTTTTTCAGATTATAAAAATTTTATTTGGCCGCCATTTTGTTCCGCCAGCTTGAATTAGTACAACATATTTACTAGTTCTTCTCTATACTACAATTAGCTATGACACACAATTTGGAATTAGTTCATTAAGTCGTTTTTCAGGTTGAATTTTTAAATATTTTATTAAGACGCCATTTTGTTCCGTTATCTTAAATTCGTTCCAAAATTGTACAAATTGATTCCTACATAATACGTTATTTTTGTGCAAAATTTCAGATAAATTGGATAAGCATTCTCTTAGTAATCATTTTTTTTAATATTTCACTACGCCGCCTTTGTCTTTCTATATTCGATTTTAACCAAAATGTTTGCCAGGGCCTATATGACCCTTAATGTTTGACCAAAATTTGAAGTCAATCGGGTAATTTTTTAGCAATGCCGCGAACAGACACACAGACTGACGAAATCGAGAAAACATGTTTTTCGTCCCCTAGGGACCCTGAATCGTAAAGATCAGAAAAATCTGGGAGGGTGATTTTTCATGATTACAATACTTGCCTTTTATGAGGGGAGTAAAAAGCGACAATTATATCAGGTAAAATTATATTATGGTTAATTTGGGTATTATTAACAAAATAAATCAAACGTTTCAAGTAAAATTTAAAAACAATATATTAAAATTTCTCATTTTAAATAAAGTAATAAAATTTTTAATATTACAACTGTAAAAAATCATTTAATATATCGGGTAACAGGCAGAACAAAACTCAAACATAGAATTCTTAAGGATACAAATTTAACGTAAAATAACAAAATGAAATGCTGCATTTAAAATGGATTATCACAAAACATATCAAACAATATGATACTAAAATAAAAGCATATACTATCATAAATATTTTAAAACTAATTGACTAAAAGGGAGGTCATAAGCAGTCAAAGTAAATGTGTTTTAAAGTTCATAGCATAAATATTACTATAAAATTATAATAATTTTAATTATTGTTTTAATTAAGAATACGTTTCGACTAGAACATATTGATATAATAATAAGTAGATCAATACGCTAAACAGTCAACAAGCGACAATACAAACAATAAAGCACTGATTTACCATTGGTAGTTATAAGGTGTTGTTAATCCTTTTACTACTGTTAGTAAAATATTTGTCATCGATGTGATCTTTTAAATAGATGCTATGAACTTGAACATCTCCATGAATGTATACTGTGTCTATTGTATCTACTGGAGTTCTAAATTTAAATTCTCCCACAAGGGTCCCATCTATCCACACGGCAAAATTGCCTGGGTTCATCCTTATTGCTAGATGGAACTTTTTACCTGGGGTAAATTGGAAGCCTGCCGTTCTCTCTTCAGTTCCCCACTGTCCTCCCATCCAGGAATTTCTGACAAACAGGTGATTTCCATACGAAGTATCTGAAAGGTAGAACAAATGTATGTTTAACAAATGCAGCTTGATTATATAATGTCGTTATTATTAATTGTAAGTTAATTTGAGCCATTCCAAAGCTAAAGTATTGAAACAAAATTTCGTCAGAAAGCCTTATATAATGCACGGAAAATCTACAATACTATAAGTAAGGGTCTTCAACCTTTTTTAGTGCAACGGTCAAAAATCGATTTCACATTTTTCGAAGGACCACAATGGTCCACGTTACTTTACCACCATATCAATAAAATAAAAAACATATAATTTTAAAGTGTAATAATTTTTATTGGTTACAAAGTTCGATCAATACGATTTTTTATTTTTGACAAGTGTGCCGATATTTGGTTTTATTTGTGTAGTTGCAACCCGCAAACTTCCTTCCAAGTCATTCAGATGCAGCGTGATGTCTGTGAGAAATCCAAAGTCGCGCAGCCAGACGGGGTCACTAACTTGAGGAACTGGTTTCTCTTAGGTTTCCATGAAGGAGGCGAATTCATCCAACGAACACCAGAAAAATATGTCACATCACCATACTCGGCATTAATTTTGCGTAAAAAAATTTGGAAGTCTTTGTGGTTGAGGCCGTGTAATTTAATGAAGTTCACAGTTTTTATGATTACTTTCATCACCTCATCAATGTTTGTGGATTTTACGCAAAGATTTTGTTGAAGAACGATAAAATGGTAATGCATCAAAGGAAGATCTTTCTGCTGTTTTCATCAAACCCACGAGCCTTTCATTTTTTCCTACCATGGTGCACCATTTGTTACAACTACAAAAAGGTTTTTCAATTCTAAATTATATCGTCTCAGTACTGTCATCAAACACTTATAAATATCACATCCTTTTGTAGTTCCTTTAATCGGAAAAGATGCAGCCATCTCTTCAGTGATTTTAAAAATATTATCAATATCCCGAATAAATATAGCCAATTGAGCAGTATGGATTAAATCTGTGCTTCCATCGAGCGCAACAGAATAGTATACGGACTTCGGTGCACATTCTTTTAGTGAATTTTCAATGTCTGCCGCTAACTCTTCGATTCTTCTGGCGACAGTAACACCGGACAAACTAACTTTAGAAAAAAGTTGTTTTTGAAAGGGCCACAGTACTTCAGCGGCGGCTTCCATTAATTTCTTGATAAATTCACCATCACTAAAAGGTTTTGGTCTCAAAGCTATTTTTTCGGATATAAAGTAGCTAACCTTCACGCTTGCATCATTTTCAGTGTTCTGCTTTTGAAAATTATCTCACTTTATTTTGCCGTAATTGTTTTTTGAATGTCTCAAACTTTGTGGCATGCTTTGTATCGCAATGTATTTTTAAGTTGTATTCTTTCAAGGCTGAAAGGGATTCTTGACATACCAAACAGAAGGGTTTTTAATTAACACTAACGAAGAAGTACAACTCAGTCCACTTTTCTTGAAATATGTGCTTTTCTTCGCTTTCGTGTTTTACCCGAAGTAGAACCCATTTTTAATGTCAAGGTAGAAGAAACGGGTTTAATTCTCCGATTAGAATGTCCACGACAAAACTAAACTTGCGCGACTGCACGCCATAATACACTATCCGCCTTACACGCGTCAAAACACACTAGACCCTAGTGTGTTTTGACGCGAAAGAGTGCTAGTTGGTACTCTTTCGCTTGTATCGCTTCGTTCGCTCTTGGAATTAGAATTGGCCGCTGCCGTGTGATGCCGGCTTTTTATAGGCCGAACCAGAATCATTGGAAAGATGCTTTTTAAACATCGAATTTCTCTTATCTATTAGTACTTCATAAACCAATAATAAAAAAAGGATGAGACATGAAATATTGTCTTCCTGATATGAATACACTCAAGAAACATGTAAAAAGACTAAATTACCAAAACGAACTTGCCTTGCTAGATAAACACATCAGTATAAGCACGCTTTTCACGTCAAAGCCTTAAACATCAACGTCAACGATTTATTTGGAAGTTATTATTAATGTCAATTTATATATTTCGTATTTGTATTTTCTTAAAGTTTTCTACTACCGTTTAATCTTCACATCAGTCTTTTTAGGAAGTTATTTTTGTTGTATCTTTTAATATATATATATATATATATATATATATATATATATATATATATATATATATATATATATATATATATATATATATATATATATATATATATATATATATATATATATATATATATATATATATATATATATATATATATATATATATATATATATATATATATATATATATATATATATATATATATATATATATATTCCTTCAGCGTCAGCAAAACTGTTCTTTTCAGAACGACAGTAGTGAACGGATGTACACCCGGAATAAAAACATTATATATATATATATATATATATATATATATATATATATATATATATATATATATATATATATATATATATATATATATATATATATATATATATATATATATATATATATATATATATATATATATCGCTCTTGGAATTAGAACTGGCCACTGCCGTGGGATGCCGGAAACCTTGGTTTTAATGTGTAATAATTCAACAGTACTACCTGTTACTTGATGAAAATCCCACTTTAACCAAGTAAAGTTTTGTTGAAAATTTCCACTTAATTTATTTTACAAAAAATATACATGACAATTGTTGCGCCTACACTGTAGCTTCATCAGATGTTATATCTTTATTAAAAGGGTAACACAAGTAAGTGCAGTCTTTCGAATCGCTTTATGTGAGGCAGATCTCTGTGTTTTTAACATAAGTGGTTCCATGTGTTTTCTTGGATCATGGGACAAATTTTGACTATTTGCGGCGAATTAAGTAATAAAAAGAAAATTTCATTTCCCAGCAACATATCAATCTTGCCAAGTTTAAAAAATCATAGATCAGTTAGTTGAATATGATCTATGTTTAACTCTGAAGTAATACAACAACAATAAAATACAACTGGGGTTAATTGCCGGTTATTTGATCCGAACTAAAAATGGAGTTTTTAATGAATAACAGTTATTAGATAATTTAATGCAAGCCTGGATTTTTTATTAATGTTTAATAAAGCCTGATTTATACCAGTGCCATGCCAACTCCTAAGAATTGTAATCTAAGTCTTAGAAGTAAGTCATTAGTCATGAAATTTGACTGGCCACCAAAATCTAGTAAAGCTTTAAACTTACCTGGCTTATTGTCAGCGTCAACAATGAAAATCTGGACTTTTGACAATAATATTTGATTTGTATTATGCATTTTTGAAATAAGTGTAGCGTTATAAATGTTTGTATTCTTATCAACACCGTTTTTAGTGTTAGGCTGTATGTCTGATGATGAATATCTATGTGAATGCTGAGAAACATATATGTTCATGATTTTATTTTGTGGTTGATTAGAACGTTTTTCTGAAATAATAATTTTTTTGTTGTGGTTCGAGTTGAACAATATGATTATTTGAATACAATGCTGTATTGAGATGCTCCTTACATGTTTTGCAAACGTAATTAATTCTACAAGCTTCCACAAATTGAAGGCGTTTGAAACAATTGTAACAAATTTTTGACATTTGTAGTTAAAATGAATGTCTCCGCAATAAGAACAAATTACTTTATTTTATGCATATGTGGTCTGATTGGTAATAAGATGATTAGACCTTAGGCCTTTTTTTCATGAGGAAGGACTGCTACGAATTATCCTTTTTATGTAATGTTTCAAGTAAATATGCTTTATTTTTAAGAAAAGTTGGATAAAAATGTGAATACCGGGTAGTTGAATTGATTGGATGGAACTTTCCTATTCGCATTTTTTATTATTACCAAGCTTACTGCTTAATAAAAACAATAATAAAGGGTCCCAGATATCGATAGGTTGGTTTAGAGATTTCAGTGTTATTTTATGCTTCCAAAATGTATCGATTATTTTTCTTAGAATACGAATCTATTTTGATATTGCTTGAATATCAATAATCCTCTTGATATGACTATTCGACCTATGTTCGGTTAAGGAGCCATTGTGTGGTAGACCAAGCAAGCTGTAGCACAAAATAAAATGCAACAGATACAAAGATTAGAATGCCTGACGATTACAGGCGCAATGAGATCCACCCCTACGATGGCAATGCAAGTGCTGCTGTGCTTGCCGCCTCTTGATGTATTTCTGAAAGGAGAAGCAGAGAGAATATCAGTCAGGCTGTATGCCGTTGACCTGTGGTGAGGAAAAAACTGGGATCCGGGTCATATTCCTGGAAGCTGTCGCACGACAACCTCTTGTGGAACACCGAACGGATGCCCTGATCCCCCGCTTCATTTTCAAGAAAATTTTTAAATTTGACATCAGCGACTCAACAGAACCAGGAAAAGAGGCAGATATACACATTTACACTGACGGCTCGCAGAATCAATCTAGGGCTGGCTTGGGAGTGTATGTACTAGAACTCGACCTGGAAATTAGTATGGCCCTAGGCAAAGGGGTGACTGTCTTCCAGGCAGAACTGCTTGGAACTCTGCAAGGTGAGGTACAAATAAAAAAAGAAAGAATGACAGGTAAAAAAGTTATTAATCTCACAGACAGCAAACAAGTCTTGCAAATCCTGAAAAAAAAAATAACATCCAAACTGATTCTTGAGTGTCGCCAGGTGCTGCAGACGATTTCCCAGGGGAATACGGTCACAGTGTCCTAGATTGAGGGACATAGTGGAATCGAAGAAAACGAAAAAGCAGATAAGTTGGCGCGTAACGGAGCAAAGGGCAAACCATGCGGCCTTGAAACCTTCGCGCCACTATCCTCTAAGGCGATCAATCTAAAGATAACCGAACAGTCAACAAAGATTTTAAAAACAAGATGCGAGAGACAGGGCTTTAGACACTCAGGTGTCGCAATTCGTGGCCCTGAGGCCGCTCGGACAGAGTGCCTCCTCGGGCTCTCTCGAGGAAATCTTAGAAAATTGGTAGGAATGCTAACGGTATACTGTAAGGTAAACAAACACCTTCACACCTTGGGTATCCTCCCGGATCCAAGTTGTAAGGGGCGCAACGAAGGCGTCGAGACTGCTGAACATGTTCTTTGTTACTGCCCAGATCTAAATATCAGAGAATCCATTATGGGGGAAATATGGCCAGAAATAGCCACAATCGGAGGATGCTCGGCCGTTACTACATCAATGCTGTTGGCTGGCTCAACGAGTAAAACTCCGAAAGAGGTTACAATGGGCCAACCTGAAAGGCCTAAGTAATAGGTTGGCGTAATTCACCCCTCCATACTCTCTATTTATCTATCTCTATGACTATTAACTATCTCACGCTTATTTTCGTAACGTTCTTTTAAAAGTTTCCATGCAGTGTTAAAATTCTTGTCGCTAACTTCCATTTTCTGAATTACCTATATTAAGCTACTATTGGAGTTCACTCTATAAATACTCACAAAATCTAGGATTTAAATGCAAGGGAATTATTGGATGGGGCCAGAGTGTATTGCCTTCTTGAAGATTAATATAAAAAGCGGACGGAAGAATTTTCACTCTGCCTATTATTTCCAGTTGCCATCCTTCTTTAAAGCCATTAGGAAGCTCTGCGGTGATCGGGACTACCTAAAAATTATAGAAATCATTAATAGCCATGAATTCATATTTTAAAAATTAGTAAATATAAAACCGTTCAGTAAAAGCAAGCATATTTTAATTACCTACTGATTTGCAGGGTATTTCTGCTACCAAAAAACTGTTGAACATTTAAATATGAATTATATTGTTTTATTATTTTATTTATCTTATTTATCTAGAATAATAATAATGGAAATTGGTAAAATAAATGAATATAAATGTATATATATATATATATATATATATATATATATATATATACACATATATATATATATATATATATATATATATATATAGAATGTTTAGCAAAAAATAAAAACCAAACATTATAACTTAGGCCTGCCCCAGTTTTCTGTGTTAGGCTGAGCATATTTGAAGATTAGGGAATCAAGATATGTATTAAACCTTATAACGGTGTTGTTGTTCAATATATTTTTCTTTGTTCTTGTACATACAGAAAAAAATTCTAGACATTTATAGCCCAACAATCCAAACCAAACAAATCGTTTATTTTCTTAACTACAAACGCTATCACATTTTGTTTATATCCTAAATGAACACCTTTGAGCTATAGCTACTTTTTAAAATATTTAATTGCAAGCCGAATTTCTCCAATTATTGTAAAAAATCTTTGCCTCTGAATGAGGGACCAATCAAAATATTATTTCATATGATTTCTTACATTACAACTAAATATTGATATACAAATCAGTAATCTTAAGATGCAATTAAATGTAAGAATAATAAATTAAAGGGTATTGGTATAGCAAACTTATCCGAATGAATTTTGAAAAAGTGACACTTTTTTTCGAAATGACAAATAAGTTTACTCTTCATCGATTTCCATGTTTAAACTTTTTTCAGCGACTTATAAAACAAAATAATTTTCCTGGCGTCAATGTTTTTTTTTAATATTTTTATCAAGAGGTTTTTCTAGAAAAATGGAATTTTAAGTCCATTTACCAGCTTCATTATTTCGTCTATGGACAACATGTAAAACCTACCAATAATTTCTATTAATATAAAACACCTGTTAATACGCTGGCTTTCCCAAGTTAATCGTCAAAAATCTTAGCCTTTGAATATGAGTTTTATTTGTGACCAATTGCAATTTCGTTTTATGTAGTTATTTTTTGGACGATATTAATACAAAAAATACAAGCCATTCCTTCAATTACATCTAGATATTGTTATATAAACGAGTAATTTTAAGATGCAATTATAGTTAAGAGTAATAATTAAAGGCAATTGGTATAGCAATCATATGCGAATGAATGTATGAAAACTGACATTTTTTCTGAAATAACAAAAAGTTTACTCTTGACTGATATCAATCGACTTTTCTTAAGCTCCCTATACAACAAAATTAATTTTTCTGGCGTCAATGTTATTTTGGACAAAATATTATTTTTATGAGCTTCTTCTCAAAAAATGGAATTATAGTTCATTTTTCATCTTGTAAATTCTGTCTATCTGTAGACAGTATGCAGGTTGCATACTGTATCTATGATAATTTGCAATAATATAAAACAAATGTTAAGTAAGACATTGTCTTGCTCAATTAATTGAAGTAACAAAGGTGCTAAGTGCCAAAAATAAAGTTTCGAGATATTCAGAAAAAAAGTAATAAAATGATCAATAATTGATTTTTTTTGTTTATTAGCTTTAAAAATATTGTTCAAAGTTAACGGAAAATCAATTCTTACGTACACTGATATAAGTTCTTAAAAAAAATAGAAACGGGGTAGGTGCCACAAAATATTTTGAACGCAATAGGATATGAAAGTATTGTTGATGTATTTTAGGGTTTATTAACAATACAAATTAAGCTGAAGACTAAAGTGAAACTAATACTATTCTAAATAGTACAGTAGTCAAAAATATAATGTTAAAAATAAAAAAGTGTTGCTAATCCATTTGAATGCCAAGGAACAACTCCTTGTAAAAATCTTAGTGCAATGGATTACTCAGATAGGGCAACATAGAGCGAAGAACTTTTTTCTTGTTTTCAGATTAGAATCCAAGTAGTACAGCGTTCATTACATTTTTTATAGTTTTCCCTTTCTTCAAGATATTGCTTTCGGTTCATTGTTGTGTTTCAGAAAATCCCAGAAAAATTTCAGAAAGTCCCATAAACGTGAAAACAGTTTTTGTTTTCACGTTTATGGGATTACCTCTTTCAATCTGTATTGTGACTGCCTTGCTGATTTGAAGCTTTGATGTATTCAGAAGTCAGTCTGCAGGCTCTTTTATGTTCCAAAATCCAAAGTTGGTCATTTTTATCACCTCAAGTGGTGGGTCGTATCTTGCTGACTGAATAACGTCAACCAGATCATCTGGTATAGAAGATTTCAAAACTCTTTTGCGTTTCTCTATCAACGCAAAATCCCTGTCACAGAGCATAAAGCTGTGCCTGCTGGTAAGAAACTTAATCAGTATTAAATAGTAAACGCCATGACCTATCAAAAATATCAGAACAAACAAAATATATTTATTTTTGTTCTGTCCCCCGCAGTTGTCATACCAGAGGATTATAGATTTTTTATCAGAGATTTCGCTATTTAGAAAGCGGAGCAGACAGAAGGCAATCTCATTTACACCATGTCTTGCTTCCGTTGTTGTTGGAAATTATAACTGGAAAGTTGCGATAAATAAAACATCAGCGTGGGAACAAACATTATCTTTTCAAGGTCCATCATAGATAAGCAACAGACCTGACTTCCTCGAAGTAAATACTCGCATGTATCCTCTTTCATAATATCCCTGGCTCAGATCTTATTTGATGAAATTCGAGTTCTGTTTTAGCTTGCGCATTTGTTCCGATATTTGCACGAACTTCACAACCTAGTCGATCATAGGTATGGCAAGTATTCATTCTCGGCCGGTAAAATGAAAGTTTTGGAAAGTCCTTAATAAAACCAGACCTATAGAACTTGTATGTTACTTTAGTACCGAGATTACGTTTCTGAAAAGCCCTAAATAATCTGTTAACATTTAAATCTGGGCTTAAATATTCTTTATCAGATTTTGTTCTCGTATAGTGACCAACGTCTCTTGGTATTAAATGTATATGGGTCCTTATGGCTTCTCGGTCATTCTCAGAAAATTTAAACTTTTTATGACATGTTCATTTATCAGATTAAAACGTTTCGCCTCTTTTCTTTTAAGCGATAAGGACATCCAACCTTTTTCTCATCACTGCAAAGGTATTTATAAAAGTTGCCTTACAAATCTGAACAAAATTTCCATTTTCTGTTGGAATGGTGCAGCCTATTGTTACTTGGCGTTTGCTGTTCACTGGATAAGATTCATTAGATAAGAACCTTTTGAATTTTCGTTATAAAATTTTTCAAACAAGACTACGCCATGGATATTTGAGATCCTTGCAAGAAAATTTGCATTTGCAGGTGGCTTAAAATGTATTACAATACGTAAATAATAATATATTTTAACGTAAATCACATAATAACAGACTTGTTCAATCTGTTTATAAGCCTTGCCAGCCTCTTTCAGACGCTTTTGTTTAGAGCCAAAACGACCACTTCCACTTTTTCTACCGTTACTTTGTTCCAATTCACTCATATTCTATAACAACTCCCACAGATTAATTAATTATTTATAAATTTTCAAGATCAACAAGCGCACGTTTGAACGGTTACTACGAACTAGCTTAAATAATTCAACAAAACAAAATGATACACTGGTACTTGCCCCCTTTGATAAAAAATAACCGTTGTCGCCTGGCGGTGGCTCCATCTATTTTCTATCGTATACAGCGTAATCTTACTCAAGGCATTTACTACCTTTGTCAGGTCACAAAGCATGTCGTTTAACACCTTTTTACGGCAATAACTCAATTTCGAAAATTATGGCACTTAGCACCTTTGTTACTTCCACTCTTCAATTATCAAAGCAAAACAGCGTATTATATACGAATATAAAGTTACGAATAATAAAAAAGAAGTATACAAACGAGACAGCGCGACATCATTAGCTGTCTTTAGTGTATACAGGGTTACACTTACCTGGAAAAAAATCGATAAACCACTCATAATTTTGAAAAACCTATTTGCTCGTAGAATTAATTTCTCCGACTCCGGATCTTTGGGATTACCGATTTCATCCAGAAAATGGGGTTTCAAAATTTTCGTGTTGTGTCACATGGAGCCCTCTACCGGCCAAACGGTTAAATTCCAGTTTAGAAGAGATTTTTAACCCTTTGTAACCAAACACAGAGCACCAATGAAATGATAGTGGGCCGAGCAAAGAGAATAATAATTATAATTCTATTCAATATATTTTTATTTTTTTAATATTGAAACACTTTTATATTAACCCAAAAAAAAGCTTTACTTATCCTAACCAAAACGCAATCCGATTTTTAAAACAAAACTACATAAAAAATTGTAAATAAAAAAAAACTAAAAAAGTCATCGCCCAAACCGGGATTGGAATACAAAATGTCAGAAATGTCAATATTCGACAATGATGTCATCCTGCTGTTTAAACGGATGCGTATCGAATTCTGACATTTAGTTGCATTTAAAAAAAGTATATGACGCCATAATTCTTAGACATATGGCTTTACGATCAAATCGGAATCACCAAAAATATGGAGTCGAAGAGATCAATTTGTCGGATAACAGAGTTTTTTTAAACTATGAACAGTTTTAGCTATTTGACAATAACTTTATATATATTTTCTAAATTATAATATATTTCTATATTTTCCTTCTCATAATAAAACTTTTATTTTACTAAAGAAATTGAAACAATAAAATTAATATAATTTTATAAAAATATTCCCCATCAACAATGTAAATTCAATAATCTGGATTATCTGCGTGTAAAGGCCAATTTTTCGATTTTTTTTAAAGAATGGATTGTTTTCAAAAAACACACCTCACGTTTTTGGCGATTTTAGATTTCATTTAAAGGGTCTTCCCCTTGTAGAATTTTTCTCTTATAATTTTATACTGTCTGGACTACAAGAGAAATGTTTTGATTAAATTAATAAAATAAAACATATTAAAATATTTAATACAGACAAAACACGAAATCGCATAAAACAACTCCGCAGCGGTATTAATTTCGATATAGCGGATATTCATGCACTTTCCTTACTTTTAATTAAAAATGAACTTTTTAAAAATCCTCGTTCAGCCTGTTCATTAATTAAAAGCTTCTGGGATTAACTTATCGGGGCGTTGCCAAAATAGGTTTTTCATTTTATAAGTAGCTTGTTTTTAATCACCTAATGGTATATATAATATCAAGCGTATATATATATATATATATATATATATATATATATATATATATATATATATATATATATATATATATATATATATATATATATATATATATATATATGCGTTAACAATCGAGGAAAATAATAAAAATGTGCCTTTTAAACATCCTATTTCTCTTATCTATTAGTATTTCATAAACCAATAATAAAAAAAAAGATGAAACATGAAATATTGTCTTCCGAATATGAATACACTCAAGAAATATGTTAAAAGACTAAATTACCAAAACGAACTTGCTAGATAAACATATCAGCATAATACGCTTTTCACGTCAAAGCCGCCTTAAACACCAACGATTTATTTGGAAGTCGTTATTAATGTCAATTGATATTTTGTATTTGTGTTTTTTTAAATTTTTCTACCGTTTAATCTTCACATTAGTCTTTTTAGGAAGCTATTTTTGTTATATCTTTTAATATTATATATATATATATATATATATATATATATATATATATATATATATATATATATATATATATATATATATATATATATATATATAATTTTATTGGGGTATCGGAAAACAGAAAATGTAGTACTCAGTGCTATGCAATTTAATATAGATAAGTTCTAGAAAAACTAACATATTATGAACTTAACATCATTTTAACTACTGGCAGGAATTCCTGTTCTCCAAGCTATTTTTGTGCATTAAAAACGAAATAAATAACATTTTATGTAGTTTTGTTAACCATATTTCACGAAAGTTATAGTACGTTCTTTCAGGATAATTGAGACTTAAATAAATCTAGGATTTTTTATTGTTGTGCTTTTATTAATTATGTATAGTGCTAGTGCAATTAACATTGAACAGTTCTTGAGATATGTGTAATTTTATATGTATAAATGCATGGAGTGTAAAAGTAGCGTTTAGCGGGTTAGGGTTAAAAATCAAACCTCAGTGTTCAAAATAGGCTGACATTTCGACAATTTATTTGTCGTCTTCTTCAAGGCTGAAAGACATCATTTTTTAATTATAGTATGGCCGCTCATAGCTCCCAGAAGTGAAAAATTTAGATTGCGTTTGACAAAAATTCCCAATTCTCCACCTTTTTTGTTTCTTGTGGCATAGATATATTTAAAGTGTTTATTATAATACTTTTCTTCGTTTTTTTTAACCCAAGTTTTGGTTAATACAATTACTTGAACATTTTCTTCATCAGATATAATTTCAATATAATCTAATTTATTTTTTACTAATCTTGAATTTAAATACAGAATTTTAAGAAATACATTGACTTTTTTTAAGAATTGTGGATTATTTTTCTGTAGATTCTTTTATTTTATCTTTGTGAATTTGACATTCGCTACTATGCGAATTAGGGTTTTATTAAATTTTTAAAAGTTAATACATAAAGGTGTTGAGTGCAATTTTTAGATGCGTGTCCATATTGTTCACATTTGTAACAAATTAAATAAAAAAAAAATATATATAACAAGCCTAAGTAAGTAACTGAATATTTTTAAATTAATCTAAAAACAATGTTTGTTTTAGTCTATAGGAAATATAATTATTCGATATTGAAGATAATTAATATTTTTTATTTTTAAATACATTTTTTCTTGAATATAAAACGTATACATATGGAAAACAAATGAATAACAATAAAAAAAAGGTAACCACAATAACATAAAAAGACAAAATAAATAACAATAAATAAACGGAAACCTAGGTTCATAAGTATTATTATTTGTGATATTTTACTTACCTAATTCCTTAAAATTAGAGGCTCACATAAACAATACAACTAACATAATTAGACTTCTCCAAAGAACACAAATGATTATTACCACTACAGTACATTAAAAAACAAGGTGGCGAACAAGTTAAAGAACAAAAGATATTTAGCAGTCTCGGAGATTTATAAACAATCAGAAAGGATTATTCAGAAAAACACAAAAAAAAACATGCAAGTAAACAATTCCGGAACCCACTGCAGCAAAACAACGACTAATGGTTGACACAGTGGATTCCGGAGTTGCTTTTTTTTACTTTCATGTTTTTTTTTGTGTTTTTCTGAATAATCCTTTCTAATTGTTTTTAAAGCTCCGAGACCTGCTAAATATCCTTTGTTCTTGTTTGCCACTTTGTTCTTTAATGTACTGTAGTGGTAATAATCATGTGTGTTCTGTGGAGTCTAATTATGTTATTTGTATTGTTTACGTGAGCCTCTAATTTTAAGGAATTAGGTAAGTGAAATATCACAATTAATAATACTTATTAAACCCTAGGTTTTTTGTATTGATTTGTTTTCCATATGTATATGTAAATAATTTCGTCATTTTGCTTCCCTCGTGAAAGGGAAGTATTGTAATAGTAAAAAAAGAATCACATTCAGATATTAAATCTGACCTTTACGTTTCAGGGTCCCTAGATGTACTTTCCCATATGCTATATATATATATATATATTCTTAATATATATATATATATATATATATATATATATATATATATATATATATATATATATATATATATATATATATATATATATATATAAATATGGATTCGTTGGGATGACCGCTAAAGCAATGGAATTTGGCTAACCATAGACACGTGTTTCTGACTTAAGGTCTTCATCAGTACAGTCAACTAGTTGAAAGACGAGTACAACTAGTGCCAAAATGAATACACAAAACAATACCAGAGTCACCAACAGGAGCAAAACCGACATTTGTGATTACCAAGAGAACATCCGAAATCTTCGCCGGACTTGATACTCTATTTACCACGGAGCAGCATATAGCCACCTGTGGCGAAACTCATAACCCAGAGAGTAATCAAAACTCGTCTTCACGCGGCAACTAGTTGACTGTACTGATGAAGACCTTAAGTCAGAAACACGTGTCTATGGTTAGCCAAATTCCATTGCTTTAGCGGTCATCCCAACGAATCCATTTTCTGCTATATACTAGTTCTAACCGCGCTATATGTTTTCTACATTTATATATATATATATATATATATATATATATATATATATATATATATATATATATATATATATATATATATATATATATATATATATATATATATATATATATATATATATATATATATATATATATATATATATATATATATATATATATATATATATATATATATATATATATTATTACTTTTTATTTGTCACGCATTAAAGTAGAATTATAATTTTTCCTTAACTCAGTTGTCGAATATTTGATCCGCCAGATTTTAATCCTTTTAAGATGGTTCCCCTGAGTGCCGTTGAGAATAGACTGTGTAACATCATCGGTCGGTTATAGCTGCTTTAGCTGTTAAACTTTGACAGAGCCAATTTTATTGCTGTTATAAACCTGGATGGCTTTCTCAATACCTTAAACCAACTTTCCGACATCGTATACAGGAAAACTTTCTTTTAAGTTTTATTGATATCGGTATTGTCTTTTCTAATCTGGAACAATGAAATGACTTTACGATTCGCAATTTAAAAGAGGGGTATTTATTATAATAGCAGTTTGGATTTATGTGGACTAAACTTTCAGACAATAGAATCGATGTCAGTATATAAAATACAAATTAGCTACTTTAGAAACGGTTTTTGACTGCTCGTCAAGTTGAGTATCAGTTCACTACTGTCGTTCTGAAAAGAACAGATTTGCTGACGTTTCGCCAAAATCACATTTGGTACTTTCTTTCTAGCGTCCGAATAGAGAATGAAGTGTTGGTGACTGCAACGCTTACTTTTATACCCCCACCGCGAGCCGAAGGTTATATCTGCGCGACCATTGGTCATTATTTATGTTTTCCGGATGGTGCTGTTGTTGTTGCACCAATTGCGCTTGAGTTTTTGCGATTTTAGATTTGTCGAATATTGTTTTGGTAGTTTTAATGATTCGTCCCTTTTATTCCTTGTTTTTCAATTTCTATGGCTTCTCGGATTATTCTGATCTTATAATATTTAATATTGTCTATCTCCCCTACACCCATCGAAATTTATTTTACTGCCGGTTTCCTGATGAAGTAGGAATAAAGTTGTTTGTTTGTTTCTGATGCTGAGTTTATGCTCTTTCACTCTTGCTGATATTTGCCTGTTAGTTTGCCCCACGTACATCTTTTCACAGTCCTGGCACGGAATGCTGTATACTCCATGATTTTCCAGTTTGATATTATCTTTTGGGTTTCCAAGTAGTTTCCCTATAGTTGTTTGTGGCTTGTGTATTGTTTGTATGTTGTGTTTCCTAAGAATTCGTCCGATTCTGTATGTTGTGCCTTTTACACATGGTAAGACTACCTGTTGCTTTCCCGGTTCATAATTTTTGTTGTTCGTTGTTCGGGAACCCTGTGCATTAATAGCTTTCTCTATGGTGCGATTTGTGTAGCCATTTTTCTTTAAAGCACTAGATATTACCTTAAGTTGGTTTTGCCTTGTCTGTGTTTCAGTTAATCGCACGGATATGGATATTAGAGTATTTGCCACAGCTTGAATTTGTGATGATGTGATCTTGCATTTAAATATCTGCCTGTATGTGTAGGTTTTCTGTACACGGTGTATTCGATATGTCCGCTATGCAGTTTTGTGACCAGAACATCTAAAAATGGTAGTTTGTTGTTTTCCTCTAACTCTAAAGTAAATTGTATTCTGGAGTGGATTGAATTTGCGGGGTCAGAAATATTTCGCTGCATAACCATGTTGCCATTTAATAAATATGTCATCCACTTAACGAATCCATAATTTGGGCTTTAAACTTGCTTTCTCAAGAGCTTCTTTCACGAAGTATATAGCAAATAAAATCGCGACTACTGGTGATAGCGAGGACCCCATTTGAGCACCATCCTCCGTATGTACATATATATATATATATATATATATATATATATATATATATATATATATGGATGTGTGTGCGTATAAAACAAAATTTGGGCATAGATCTTTGATAATTTTAAAAGGTTATAACTGATATAAAATTTACCTCGAATTTTGCACAAAAATCGAATGTTACATAGGAATGAAATGGTAATTGTTTTGTATGAACGCAAGATAGCAAAACAAAATGGCGGTTAAATAAAATGTTAAAAAAGCATGAAAAAGTACTTATTAGATTAATTTCAAATTTTGTGCAAGCGTTAAATGTGACATAAAGATAAAATTGTAAAATTGTGGTAGGAATTCAAGATGGCGAAACAAAATGGCGGTAATAAAATGTTTAAGAAATCAACGTAAAAACTTCTTATACTTTGACGTGATATAGGTATAAACTGGTACGAATTCAACATGACCAAAGCAATTGGCGGATTTTAAAAAATTTATGTAAGAATTACAAATTCAATTTTAACTTAGGCCCAAAAGTCAAATGTGGCATAGGTAGAAACTGGTAAAATATCGGTAAGAACCCAATATGGTGGAAAAAACTAGCGTCCAATTAAAACATTGAGAAAGACAGTATAAAATACGTGCGGAATTAAATTCATAACGAGGGATGGTCCCGGTAGAGGAACTTTCTCGATTTTTTTAGGTTCTTACCAAACAACTACCTACATATATGGATTTATAAAATATGTTGTCTGCGTGTAGTCAAATTCTATGCGAGGGAAGTTGTGGAAAAGGGCAAACTTACCGAGTTTTTAAATTGGTTTTTATTTATTTTTATGTTAATATTGTTAATAGTATTAGTTATTTTTCTACTTGATTTGCATAGTTTATAAAAAGCAAATTATGTCATTTATTACTTTTCTGAATAAAAAGAAGAAGGAAATCGAATTTTACCGAATATTTAAACATACAGGGCAAAATAAGATACGCACTAAAATTTTACTAGCTTATCCCTGATTCACACTTGACTTTTGTACAAAATTTCAAGGCAACTGGAATAGTAGTTTTCTTTCTTGAATTCTTAACCATTTTATTAGTAGTGACGGCTATTCAGAGTAAGTGGGTCAGGTGCTACTTCACCGAGGAAAT